>OX454419.1:79911274-79959836 GCA_949715475.1 Microchrysa polita
CGGCAAAATATGCTTCAGCTTGATGTCAATACTTACCTAAAATTGCATAGTCCAACATTCTTTTATGATATAGCAATATCAAGTGCCAAAAAAAGTAAAATTATGTTTTTTTAGTCCCGTCAAATTTTCGTAAGAAGACTCAAAAATTTATCAATAGACGGGAAGTTTTGTGCAGTTTTTTTTACATTTTGCTGTAAATTTTACCGGACACCTAACGGCGCGGGGCCTGTAGCATTGCCACCTTCTAACACGTGGATAATCCGGCACTGCCTCCCCCGGCGGTTAGAGTCAGATTTCCCGAATCAGCTCCAAGAAACCGGCCCGGTCTTTCATCAGGCGGTTCTTTTCCCGCCAAAATTGGCGTGACCCAACCTGGGACAATCAATTCCGTAACTCGCTTGGAAATATTGTCGGTACCCTCAGTGGCCTGTTTAGGTCTGGGTTATATAAAAATTCGCATACCCGTGTCTTCGGTCTACCCACATGGCTATGTCTGGAATGAGGGTATGTGTCCACTGGCCAGTAGAGGGCACATCTCATCGGACCTGCCACCTTCTCACAGACTCAAGCCTTTCATAGTTTCTTAAATAAATATTGGACTACACTGCTCTCCAATATCATCAAATGGCGATTCTCACACTTCGACTCTTCACATAAGACTATTATTCGTCCTTTTTCATGTTCTCTACGAAAGAACCTATATCAACCTCACGGTTTCACCCACTTATTGTATACGGTTTTTATGCGATAGTTAATTTCACATTTTATAACCATTTTATTTCCGTGAAAAAAAAAGGCTGAAAATGATGAAAATGTTCGAATAGATAAGAGGCACTCGTTTTCCTGTTGTTTTGCCAATGTATGCTATCATGGTTTTGATGGAGAATTTTATTGATTTTTTATTGCCTAAACGGTGCCTTATCGAAACATCTTACCAATTTATTGGTTACATTGATGAATTGAATATTATTGATTGTAATTTTATTACAGCTATAAACTTGGAAATAAGATACCGAACGATATGGTTACGATAACCCTTTTAAATTGATATGCAAACACTTCTATCTTACATTGATTATAAATTGGTTTTGCTTGCACACAAAACCAAAGGACACATTCCAATCTTAACTGCCAGTTAAACTTTCCCCGAAAATTCGATTGCCAATAGACCCTTTTCAACCATACTTAAACTATTTAGAAACTATCAACGAATACTCCTCGAAGTTGGAAGTTTCGAAGGAAACCAAAGTGTTGCCAATAAGCACATGCTTAGCTGTTATGCTTCATGTGAACGATGTACGTTCTTTAATATGTTTATTGATAGCCAATATAAGATCCTGCTGTTTCGTATGATACTTAATCTGAGCAATATTGGCAATCAGCACGAGGTACGATATCCATGTGTGAACTGGACCTGGACAACGAAGTAAGTGGGATGAGGCAGGATTTTATCGGATAATTCGAAGCATCGTAATTGAGTGGATTGAATATGTCTAAATAAGTATTCAAACGTAAAGTTACGATGTATGTACACATCTTACAGTCTGAGACTGAGGATAATAATTGATTATAAAGAGCAAAACACGCCATTTTGTTTCTGATAAATAGGTATAGGTCTAATTTTTATGGAATTGTGATTATTATTTTAATTTTTAACTTGATTAATGATTTTTTTTTTAATTTAACGAAATCAATCAGACCCTTTTTATTAAAATTAACATTCTTCATAACAAATGGTATTTTTTTCGTCACTAATTTTCAATTCTGTTTCTTGTACATAGTAAAAAAAAATCAAACAATTAATTTTTCCTTCACAAATACAAAAATAAAAAATAAAATCATCAAAAGGAAGTAAGTGTTAATAAGCTTTAATACTATCTTCAGAAAAAAAAACACTAATTAACCACTCGTGTCCCATCGAAATTTAATTAATTTTGACAAAGTCCATCATCAAGAAAAAAAAACTTTCCTACAATCTTCTCAATTACTATGCTCTATAGTATTCCGCCAGCCGCCAGGAAACAAAGAAAAAGAAAACATCGAACAAGCAAGCCCAATCTCTCCCTAACTTTGTCAATTAGACTATGCTTAATTAAACCAAAAAGGACATTTTTTCATTATAATGTCAGAAAATAAAGAAAAGTGCCTGAAATCGTTACTTATGCCGATAATAAGGCACTCTTTCAACTTAGTGCCAATAGACGCCCGGCCAAGATCCCCGGATACCATCAACTCTGTCCAACAGCAAGTTAACGAACGAAATTCGATGAAAAATATTCGGCAAGGGAAAAACATCTTTTATCTTTTCCGTTCGATTTTTTTTCTTCATCGGCTTTTGTTGGTTTTTTTTCTGCTTGCCCTATAATTCTCTACTAGTCGTCGTTGTTCGGTTCACTTCATTGAGTTGAACACGAATAGGGCAAACTTAAACTGAATTAAGTTCGTCCTTCCGTTACGTCCTTGGCTGTTACTGAAATGTACTATGTAATAAGAAGTCCACGAATAAGAGTCAAGGATTCCCGAGACTAGGCTAAGATCTCCTAGAGTATAGGTTCTGTATGTATACTATCGAATCGAGCGTCGGCGTTCTTTTCTTTAGATAAACTTTACCAACAGATGCCATTTCCTAGATCGTATAGCTCGGGGTTTTTTGCCGTTCCTTTTAGAAATTTAGTTTTGTCCAACGTCCAAATGGCGGAAAAATTGGGAGGAGTGAAGTGAGGTGAGTGGTATGGTGTGTAGTTGCTAAAAAGTTTTCGAATAAAAGTAATTTGACCGCAGAATTAAGATGAGTTTCAGATACTTTTGATAGAACGTTTGTGGTGTGGTTGTAATATTTGATATTGAACGATTTCAATGAGGCGGATATAGTACTTATCTATCTTTACCGTTACAAGGGCAAACGATAGACCAGTAAAGCTTTAGAAAATCAATGATATTGAATTGATTGCATTAAAATTGAATGTGTAAAAAAATACGTTAAACAACTATTTCACAAAATAGATAATACATTTTCTTTAGTCCATATTCAATTTGAATATTGGAAATTAATTTGATGGTTTTGTTATTTTGATAAGCATCGCCGGTAGATCTTTTTTCTTATTCTTTTCGCATTTTAACTCTTTTCGCTTTGTTTCAATCAGCAGTTCATAACAAACTGCGAAAAATGCTTATCTGGGAGGTACACGATGGAGGGAGCCGTGAAGGTTAGACGTTCTTTCACAGCTGGTGTACCACAAGCCGCCAATTCACGCCTCGAGGTGCAAAAGCTTTGTCAGCTCGCAAGCACGAGTCACCACGGCATCTCATATCAGCCAATGCATTTTGACGTCAGGAGCCTCAGTCAAGCTTGCGAGACGTACGGCTGGTTGTGTGAATGCAGCCTAACAACTATCGAGGAGCTATGGAAGGGACATGGACGTGGGCGTCTTATAAAATCCATAGGGTAAAAGTGGGTTAGTTGACCCAGTGTATAGATGCCCTGATTGCACGTGCTACAACTTCCAGACAAAAAAATCATTCGATTGGAAAAATCATCCCTTCAGCCTATCAATGGTTGCATTGTTATCTTGAAATTAGTGCACACAACAAGTTTGTGAAGCGGGTGCATTTTCCAGTCTGTTTTTTTTACCACCCGAAACTTTTCGCCTAGTGAAGTGATTTTTTCGTTCTCACCCATATTCTTCAGGTTGTGAAGTGAGCTTTACATTCCTGGGTAAGTTTTTAATTTTTTTTAATGGTTTTTGGAAAAAAAATATTGGCATCTATCTCCTAGTAAAGGATAGATGCCTCACATATTGCGAGTATAGACGCCTTATAGGAGGCACTTCTCGCAGCAACTGGCCAGAGGAATCACTCGTGGCCACATTCAACAATCTGAAAAAGGCGGAGGGATAAATGAAATATCTCGTCATTTCGGGATTCCCGCCAGAACGCTTCAAAGGAGATTTAAAACAAAAAATACACAAAAATACATTTTGATTTATAGCTTTATTATAAAATTTGTAAAAATAATGACTTTTCAGGAAAAATGCAACTCTTGGGTTTGATAATGAGAAACGGCTCGTTGTTCATATTCAAAAAGGAGAAAGAGCTGGATTTCCTCCAAGACAGCAAATGATACCTAGACTGGTGTACGAGTTCGCTGAAAAATTAGCACCAATTTCATTGCGAAAACTCGAATGGTTGGGCTTCACTGGCTTAAGTCCTTTTTAGAAAGGCATAATGAATTGTCCATTCGTCAAAGTGAAGGTTTATCCCTTGCGAGAGCACAAGGATTAAATCGAGATGAGGTTAGTAACATTTTGTTTTTTTTTGGTCCTGAGTGATAACAATATTATGGATAAGCCGGAAAGAATTTATAACATTGACTTAACAGGTGTTCAATTGAATAATATGGCGAGAAAAGTAATTGCTACAAAAGGGGATATAGTTAGTAAACTGCATTACCTCTGGGCAAAACATTGTCGATAATAGCATGCTGCAACCCTATAGGAAACTTTTTGCCGCCTGTTGTTATTGTTAAGGGTGTAAACAAAAAGTCTAAATTTCAAGATGGACTCCCACCAGGACCAGATGCTTATATGAATAAAAAATCAGCATACTCCAACTCTGAACTATTTCTGAAGTGACTCAAGAGACATTATCTCCAAGCAGAAACCGGAATGAAAGGTTGTTTTGCTTCTTGACGGCCATTCTTCACATACCAATGCAATGCAATTTGCTTCAAACCGCCGAAGAAAATGGGATTATATTATTTTGCCTACCTATCCACAGCACTCAAGCTCTACAGCCCCTTGATCGAAATTTGTTTAAACCATAAGGAGGTTTAGGTTAGTTTAGTCTAACTACAATAACAACATAACCTGTATACGCCAGGTAAATATTGTAACCCTATTTAGTTACCCTAAACCAGCCTACACGGAGTACACAAAACACGACTAATGTTTATCAGCACAAAAGCGTAAAAAATTGAGATCTTAAGTCGATGAAATTTACTAAAACTCGTCAGAAGGTCGGTAGCTTATACCTACATGCTTAAACAGGGCCGGATTTAGCCTCTATGGCGCCCCTGGGCAGTGACGAATTTGCCGCCCTCCGCCACTAGATAAGCTTGAAGGTAGTAGCTATCACATACACAAAGGAAATGTAGGCAAAACGTTACCGGACGTATGTGAAAAATTTGAAATTTCATATTTTTACCAGTAAGTGTATTTTGCTTGCTTGAACATTTTTTATGTTGCTTCCCAGGGGAGGAATCCAGGTATTCCGTGCACCTCCTAAAATTGTTTTAGGAATGATTGAAACTCCAATGATAACATAGAAAACTGTACAATTCTTATTACATTCGGATTTCTTTTCAATTTCTAAATAAATCGTTTTGGTAATAATTTGCGAATTACCCCAACAAATAAAGTTTCCTATATTAGCATCATAGAAAACGTCATACCGAAAAAAAAAACAAAATTAAGAAAGTTTACCTAAATTTTGAACACACCTTGACCTAATTTGTTTTCGGTGACAAAGATAACGAAAACGAATTGGGAAAGCACTTACTGATGCTATTCATCAAAAATCATTTTAAAAAAGTTCTAGATTCTCCTGATTTCAATTATTTAAATTACTTTTTTCCGGCGGAATTTCCCGTTTTTCTTTGAACGAAAAATTGCAAATTCGAAAATTTAAGCGTGAAAATTCTTAAAAATTTAGTTAATCCTATTAATACGATAGATACTTCAAAATTTGATATAGCCAATGCCGTATTTCTATAATATCGGGGCTTGGACTTCTCCCGAAACCTAATCCTTGCTTCCCAGCGAATTTGATGTGGGGACAAATTTAAGAAGTAATCGAAAAAATGAAAATGTGTGGTTAGATGAGGTACTTACTTGGGGGTGTTTAAAAATTTCGAAAGGATCGCTATTACCAAAAATATTTTTCGTTTTTTTTTTCAAGTCTGGGGCAATTTTAGAGGCTTTGAAACAGGAGCTGGCGGCCAAGTACTCGCGGATGCAATGTGGCTTCAGGCATAATGTTAAAAGTGAAGCCAATGCCTTAAACAAAGATGATTTATATTCCTATCCTAACTGAACTAAAGGCCGCCACGTAATTTAGAGTGAATGAATGCTTCAAGCAAAATTTTGCGTAGTCCCAATTTTTGAAGGCGGAGTCACATTAAAATTTGAGTTGAGGTTGCAATTTGGTGCTTTAGATTAAGATAAATGTGTAGGTACATTCAACTAGAGTAAATTAAAAGTGGAAATTATTTTTTACAATTATGTTTGAATTTGAGTTTTCAAAATGTATTCCTCCCATTATTATAGACCAATGAAAAAATTTGAGAATTTGCCGCGCCTCAAATTCTGCCGCCCCGGGCAGTAGCCCAGGTTGCCCATATGGGAAATCCGGCCCTGTGCTTAAATATAAATGATGTATTTTAGAATCCTTCCTTTATGTTATGTGTAATGTGCTGACCGTTATTTGAGGTTCGAGGCGGGCTTTTCTGATCAGGAAAAGCCCTTCGTGAAATTATTTTGTCCCGAAATTTGGTTCAGAAAGCAATTGTTTGACTTTGCCCAATGTTCTCTTACATACGGTTGCATTATAATTCATGTTCGCAGCTTTCAGGTTATGAGACAAGAACATCTTGGATTGAGATTTATTTGAAAAGAAGGCCAAGCTATAAAGACTCAGAAATCCTGTATTTGGCTAGGAAATCATCCGGATGTCAAATTTTGTAAACGTAACAATTTCATCCGGATGTCAAATTTTATATACGTAACAATTTCAGCACATTACTTTTTTTGGCTTTATGCGTTTGTATCACAACACATCAATTTTGTCTTTTTAGCCACCTTTCTGTCCGTAGTTAATTTATTAAAGCCTAAAAATGTTGGCTCGCAAAGTTGTTTTGAGTTACCTGAATGTTTCTGGATGACACATTTTATACAATTAAATTAAAATTTGCTAATACAGTAATTTTTATTCACGTAAATAACATGCCCTCAAACTGCATGGTGTTTGTCATACGAATGCACTGGCGTTTTGTCGTCGACACTAAAATTGCTTCAAATGTCAAACGATTTTTGGTTTGAAATTTATGTCAAACAATCATTGAAATTTTACATTTTCTGAATTAAATTTTAGTCGGGATTTCGAGAGAAGTTAACCTGTGTGGTACAATATATCCAAAAATGCTGAGTTCTTGATAAAACTTATGCATTTATACCACAAAACTTGATTCAAAACTACACGAAACTGAACAAAAGTTGCATCAGATTAACTCACCATACATGGCCTGTCCATTCTATTGGGATATTACATCTAATTTTTGTGGCTCATTTTTTGTTTCACAAAGAGCACGATTTTTAATTTGGAAAAGAGTAGCTCTGGGTAGTCGTTTTGGTCCTTTTATAGAGATTTCGAAACTATGTGATCCCAATGCTATAAGGTATTGATGCCTTTCAAACGTGTTCCTTAATTTCTTAGGGCAACATTAAATGGAGTTTTCCGAAAACCCCTCCCGTAATATTTCCTGCGTACACCCCTGATTCCATGAATGTTCTCCGGCTCCCTCTACTCCTGCTGCTTCTTACAAGAGAAGAAAACAATCTGCGGCAATTATAGAATTGAAAGAGAATATCAGAGCAAAAAAAAAACGAGACCGAGTTCTAATCGTGCGAATAGACGAATAGATGCACAGATCTAGAAGACATGCAAAACCCAAATTTGTTATTTTCATGTTTGTTTTTGTAGGCGAGGAACCTGGCACATCTTTAGCATCTTATCGAGGTATCCAACAGCTACCATTTGATACTCATTTTGAAGTTCTTCTATCAAAAGATATGGCTGTATATAACTTTGTAGGGGAGGTAGGGGAAGGAGTAGCCGGACCTACTCCACTTTCCATCAACTTAAAGTATATGTTAGAATTAGGCATTGATCAAAATTTCAAGTCGATAGCGATATTCTATCGAAAGTTATGGCCGAATTAAAATATCCCAGGAGGGGTAATTTGTATGGGAGGTAGGGGAACCCTTGCTCCGATTTGACATATTTTCAATATCGTCCAAGATTTTATCAAAACAAACATCTGACTAAAATTTCAAACCGCTAACTTCATTAATTTGGGAGTTATCGTGCGAAAAGACGACACACGGACAGACAGACAGACATGGCTTATTCGAATCAGGTGCCGACCCTGATCATTTATATTATATACTTTGCCATACCTCTGGAAGCTCCTTTGAAGTATTACATAATATCGGCGTAACAAAAACAGTATACCCCATACCATCTTATGGGTATAGGGTATAAAAATGTGACCTTCATGTCAACAAAGACAAATGCGAGTTTTTTTTTAGAATGCCTAGAATTTTTGGTTAGCGAGGCAAATAAGATATCAAAAGCTCCATCCAAAATCGAAGCCATAATAAAAATGGCGAAACTCGAGTCAATAGATGACGTTACAAGTTTCCTGGGATTGATTACATACTCATATTATACAAAATTCATCCCAAATGCCTCAAATACTACGGCCCCTCTTCGACAACTTTTGAAGAAAAATACAAAATTCAAGTGGTCTTTCAATGCGAAAAAAACCTTCAAGGAAATTTCCAGTGACAGAGTTTTGGTTCCATACAGTCCAGAACTTCCAGTTACACTTGCATGTGACGTCAGTCCTGTGGGTTTTGCGTGAGTACTTTCCCATATTGTCCAAGGCGAAGAGAGACCAATTGCTTTTGCTTAAGATCACTAACAGCGGCAGAAAAAAGTACTCTCAGCTCCGCTTGCTCAGGAAGCGCTTGCCTCCGTTGATCGAACATTTGTTCGGAAGAAAATTCAAACTTATTTCCGATAATAAACCGGGGGCGAGGATTTTTCATCTACATGCTAAACTGCCCTACATGACGGCGCGGCGCGCGGCCCGATTACAACCATCTCCTGGTTTAATTACCAAATCGAATGTAAGCGAGTTATCGAAAATGGCAATGCCGATTGCGTATAAGCCTGGAGTCTAACATACAATTCAATACGCGATGAAATTGAAGGATCCATAATTGTCGAATTCGTTACGAAAAATTAAAAACGATAGCAATACTTTTACAGATCTTATCGTTGACAATGGGTAAGGTTCTGAAACACAACGTTCCCATACCGTGCCGCGTTCTCCGAACCGTTTCCTATTTTGTTCTGTAAACGCATAGATCCGGATCAGACTTGGTGTTCCCATCGCCATCTCTCGGAAAGTGACAAATGTGGCAATTGACACATCACAGCTGATAAATTTGGTTCGAAAATTAAAATTTCCAGTTTCAAACGAGATGCAGATAAATTTGATTTTGAGTATAAATTGTTTAAGAAATAAATGAGGGCGAAAATTCACGCTTCAACGGTACATTGTAAATTTCATTCAATGAATCAAGGTATACTCCGCAAGGTGGCGCTTAGGGGATCTGTTGATAAAGAGAAAATTTCAGATCCCTAACGGCCGGTTGATTTGACATTAAAGGGAACGTTGCGCGAACCGGTAGGGGAACGGTATGTTTCAGAACCTCACCCAATAATATACTTTTCAAAAGGCAACGATTTGGGAAGAATTTGATCGCACTCTCTTAGGAATTACACGAATGAAACGGCAAGCTGTTTCATTATGCTATGTCTATTGGAAAGGGATCGATAAAGATATTTAAGGCATCGTATGAGCATGTACCAATTGCGATAGCGTAAGGAACAACCTATCCAAACCACCATTACACCCGTGGAGTGAGCCCGTAAATAATTGGCAGTGGATTCCTATTGATTACGCCGATTAATCGCCGTTGATTCAAAATCAAAATGAGCCGTAATCGATACATGTAGGTCAGCACCAACCACAGAATCCACTATCATGCAACTTAAAGAAATATTCTCGCGACATGGAATTCCCGACGTTATGGTATTGGATAACGCATCAATTTTCAGCAGTGACGAATTCAGAAAGTTAGTTAAAATATAATTATATAAATAAAATTCTACCAAAATTAATTAATTTAGTAATTCACCATAATCTCGTATGTCACCAGTGACACATTATTATTTTTTTTCATTTCTAATGATTCCAGTTATTATTGGTTGCGATTAATTAAGCAGTTATAATAAATGGCAACGACAGGTTACAATAATAAAACAAAAAGAATTTCTTCAGCGTAAATCGAAATAAGAACAAAAAAATTAAATTTAATAACTTTACTTCTAATTCCTTGAATTTACTGTGACACAATGACAGCCAGGGTGGTTATTGATGTACATATCAGTTTTTTCAAAATTCAATATTAAGTTATTCCTCCGTGTTTTCTTGTAACACAAAAACAACCTCTCCGGCATCTAATCTATCAGCGTTTGAGGGATTTGCAGAGAGATTCCTAAGCATATTCCTAATCCTAATCATATCCTTCATGAATCACCACCGATTAATAATAGTAAAATCTCGTTATTCTAGGTGGCAGGATGACGCGCGCTGGGGAAAAATCGGCTGAGTTCTGAGGCAAACAAGAAGGCGACAGGTTAATGTTAATGTGAGTAATGTGAATTTGATATCGGTAGAACTTTATGAATTCTTCCTGTTTCCAGGTACTGATCGTCGTTAGTTGCTCCAACACGGACTAACAGCTCTCCTACCTTCCAGCCAAATCATACTACCTTAATACCTTAAACAATGATGGTCCGGTAAATTCTTAACTACCGCATAAACAGTCGTAGAGCACCGCAGTGGCCACTTCTGGTGAAAATTGCAAGGTTCCAACTACACTGAACCAAATATTTCTTCATATGGACGAATTTTTTTTCGTAAAATTTTGAATAAAATTTTTATTTGATTTGAATAATAATTTGTTGCATTGAAAAAGTACGGGTAGATTTTTAGAAAAAAAGTTGCATATTATTCAATATGAAAATTTTGTTTTTCGTTTTATCAAATTAACTAAATTTTCATCAGTTTTATTACTATTCGCTTACAATTTTTAATCAATTTGAAGAAATCGCACTTTGTAAAAGTTTTTCTTCGTATAGAAGAAATTATTCAAACTGACGATTTGTTTGCGCTAAATTATTGAAAGCAATTGTAAGATTGACAAAAGTTCGTCAAAATAACAAATTCACAATTTGTCAGATTCGTCAAAAGGATAAAACTTAATCAAATGGAAGAATAGCATCATTCTTATATTTTATATATATTATATTTTATCACAGTGAATAATTTAGTCATATTGATAAAATCAATTCTTCAATTCTTCTCTTTTACGAAAATTCTTCACACTGATGAATTTATAGTAACGCATTTTCTGTTTATTTTCGATTTTCTGAGTAATTTTTGCCTTTAAATTTTAATGGAAATCTCAATTCCAAAAAGAAATTTTTTCATACAATTTGTCAGAAAGAAAAAAATAAAAAGTGTCCTGGCCGAGTCTCAATAAGGCGTCCGCCATGCAGTGTGTATCAAGTAGTGCTTGTCTTGAGAACATTGGAAGTGTATTTCCTTTCTGGCGCAATGGCAGTGTGAGTGGACTGGCACGCAAGCGGACCGAGTTCGAATCCTGATTCTAACACAATGGGTAATATGGTTATTTGTATATAAAAAAGTGTTTAATAAATATTGTGAGAGTCTTGAAGACATAATAATAAATGAAATTAGTTTCAATACGAATAAGACAAGACGCAATGTTAATTTTTATATTTAAAAAAAAAAATGAAAATTTCTTCATATTGACAAATTATTCATCAATTTACAATAATTTCGTAATTATTCAATATGACTATGGTATTCTTCAATCCAAATAACAGCTTCATTGACCGTATTTTGATGAAATATTCTTCATATTAAATGTAAATTCGTCGAATTTACGAATTTTTTGGTTCAGTGTATCAGCCGTCGCAAGTAACAGTCGTCAGAAGATGGGATTTGAAGTGTTAAGTTTAGCATCTATACGATTCGTATTTACCAAGATTGCATCAAAAACTCTGAAATTCAGCTTCTTGTCTAAAAAGCAAAACAAACCTCCTTCTCATCCACATACGTAATACACTTTCGAGTCGGAATACCCATAACACATGTAACGTTAAATGTCACGCTCAAAACACCCATAAAAAGACCGCAAGGTACACCCGTTTGACAATTTGACCTTTTCGCAACTCAACTCCATTTCCAAGTTCATTTATGCTTCAGAGTACAAATATATTTATTTCTCTGAGCATATCACAAGACAATGGGAAATGCTGTCTTTTATGTTGACACTCTGCGTCCGTTATCCGCTATGTTATGGTTTTCTAAGCGAATCCCAAGTTAACTTGCCAAAACTGCGGAGACGAAGAAAACGGCCATGGCTAACGTCAACACACAATTATTTCGGAGGTGTCGTCAGGGTTCCTGGCATGTTACCTTATCCAGCTTGCGTATAAATTGCAAAATATTTATTATACGTCAACGTAAATTAAGTTGTTCCGGATGATATAGACAAAAAGCGGACTACAGGCACGCCGTAGGTATCGTGCAAACGTAGGTAACCCAAAATAATGGTCGACCTAGTCTCGAAGGACCACAAAATTGCCGGTGAAAGGTCATATACGCTGTTAAGGAATGAAATAATTAAAGGAAACCCACACGGCTCGCGCGAATGAGATTGTTGCCAGTTTCTTGATGCATCCTGCGGTCGGCATGGATCACGGTGCGGCAACCTGTAGACTCTCTAAAAGAAAATTTATTTTAATTAATGCCTGAAGTATATACGGATTATATTCTAGGTTGCGGTTTTTTGTGGGGTTTTGTTCCTTTGCTATACACTAGGGTGAACGCGTATAGCTGTATAGCTAGCTCTCTTGACACACTTAACACTTGTCAAATCATTTACGGTATATAAATCACGTTCCAAGAAGGAGTTGTATAACCTCGACAGAGACCGACGAGGATGATGTGAACATAAAACCAGAAAAGCCAAGATTGCATACATAGTCGCAGTTTGTTTGTCCGATATTATGCATGTTTGTGAAGTCGTCATATATGGGAGATGCCGGAAGCATATAAGGAGGAAAAATCAAAAGAACGGAAAAGATTTAGCCTTTATACGTGTCAGTAACTTAACTAACCTACTTGACGCGGCAACGATGTAGGTACTCGTATTTGGGTGTATAGTTTGAACTAGAAGTATAAAGCTTAGTTCACGTTATTTCAGGAGAACCAGAAAATTGAATTTCTGGAATCTATAGAACTAGTCTAATATTTAGATACGCTAGTTAACGCGTCCTTAAGGCTTCAACTATAGGCGACTAGAAACCTTATAGACACGAGAGTGTAATCAAAGGGTGACACTGACATGCGGACATATTTCAGTCTCGGTTAGCAAGGCCCTGAATACTGCTAGACTACAGTTTCACCAGTTTGAGGATAATAGTCTCTTAGTTAGGAAATATCCGAGTCTCTCGGAATGATGTGTCTCCATGAACTCATACTTCTGATCGAGTGATTCAGTACAGTGAACACCCTAGTGTGTCTTTTCAAGCAAAAATATCCTAAATACGCTTTACATAAACTATACCCTTCTTTTCGTCGAGCTACATTATTCTCCTACGTGGACACATAGCTTCAACAAACACGATTAACCACACACAAAATGAATCCGTCGTCCCAAAAAACCGCATAGACAACGTTCTCCTCTCTTGTCCTTATCCTTTCCGGTTATACTCTTCCGAACAACTATATACTCATGGTTGACTTTACAGTTTACAGTTTTACGGTAGCGTTATACGTTCAACTTTTGTGCTTATGGAAAATTGAAAGGAAATCGATACGCCGACAACGACGAGAGAAAAGTCACAGTCGGTAGACCAAAGGATTCATGCAATAGGAAAATCAAATCCTCCATCCGTTGAAGATTAATGGCTTTGTGATTAATCTCTGCTACTTAAATTGTCATTGTCGGAAGAGAGGACACGTTTTTTTTTGTGTGCTCTTTTCCTGTTCAGTTAGCTCTTGTTGAGCTTTCATTACGCGCGCATCTAACTGTATTATTGTCCTGAATTGCATACTTGTCGGTAACATAAATTATCGGTACGATCAATTTCAGCAGAATGAACGCGAAACTAACGAGGTGAAGATTTTAAGATTCGTGTAAGATTTTTTTTCCATTGATGGATTAAATAAAGAATTATTTCAGGAGAGGGATTGACGTAAAATGGATTATCATGGCTGATGTGGTTTTGATGGATGGTGGATTTAAATTTTTCACTCTGTAATTCTATAGCTAAACTAAAGTATGTATTAGTAGTACAAGAATCAGAGGCAGAATATCGCTGTTCACTTAAAAAAAAATACGTAACAGCTGAAATTTCGTGAGGATGTTATGTGGATATATCACTTGATTCACATCCTTTCATAAAACAAGACATGTGATAAGAGTTATGGAAGAGCATAATGACATCTCAGATTTCTGGAAACACACAGTCAGATAACGGTTATATTTCCTGTGCTACAGATTTGGTTTAGTCAGTTCGCAGCGAGCGAAACGAGACAAAAGTGTAAGACGAAACTAAAGTCATTTCATACTAGGAAACAGTTCAAGACCAATGATTTAGTAATATGATTGGTGTAAATGTTACTGAGCTCTCCTTCAATTCACAGGGTCGTGGGTTCGAGTCTCACCGTAAACAAATTCAGTTTATGGTGTTTTTTCGGAATAAACAACTCTGATGAGCGTGCTGTTGCTCTCAACACCTACACAAAAATGCAGTTAAGATCTTGGAAATTGGATGTCATTAACACATCCTGCGGCGTCGGTTCAATGCTCGACTCTCCCGGCAGTTATCTATTTTTATTTTAATGGAGAAAGAGGAGAGTCGTCGGGAGACTTTAAAGAACATTCCACGAAATGTTTCAGCCTATAGATAAATAATTAGCAACTCCGTAACGTAATCGTTTGAGTCCATTCATTGAACTAACCTTAGTGAAATGAAAACTGTTTTTATAAACTTCGCAAAAACATATCAAATACGTGTCCTAATTGTTTAAATCTTTATTGAATCACTAATTTCACCCAAAGTACATAATCTGTCCGACTTAAAAAAGGACAATAGCCCCAATAACATTTCGAATTTCCGCATACTTTGTATTGCCTCTCTTTTGAATTAACTCTTTCTGTAGCTTCAGCAAAACCACCAACAGTTCTATATGCTTTACACTTTTTTTCGACGGATGGTTAAATGTTTCTAACCGAAAAAGAGAACTTTTTCGAAACATTTCTTTCATGATGATGTAACACATTACGATGGGTGAAACAAAACCGTCGTCGAAATGGTCGAGAGAAATCGTCCTTGCCTGGACGAAGTGCAGAAATGTGAAAAAAAAACTCCAGTGACCAGTCTGATAAAAAAGGATTAGTTGAGAGAACGACAAAAAAAGGCATGGCATCGAAAAAAGGATGAAATCGGACAAAGTCTTTTATTGCCTTTGGATACAGAGAGTCAAGCGAGTGTAAAGTGTTTCTTTTTCTGTTAATGCTTGAGTAAACCTTATGTTATGTGATACCACTGTGACCCAGAAATTATTTGCTTAGTTGTTGATTATTATTTGTGTTTGTTTACTGAAGTGGAGCATTTTTTTTTCAAACTTGACATAGATTGAGTCATGACTGAGGGATGCATAGGTAATATTTAAAAAATTATAAACTTATGGCTAACCCTATCTAATACAGGTATAGTCTATATTTATTAACCCAAGGAAGACTCTTAAATAGGTAGATTAAAGCAAGCGTGAACTCTGGCCCGATTCCGTAACATTTAGCCCTTTATAAAAAAGGAAAAAAATGTACAATTCAAAAAATTACCGAAAATGTTCGCACACAAGGATGTATCTCAGAAAAACTCATTTAGCACATTAAATTCAAGGTTTATCTGTTGTTACATTGCTTCAAACACACACACAACATCAATATTATCAAGCCAGCTCACAATCTGTCTCACGAAAAAATACCCTGCTCTGATACACAACAGGAGGCATCGTACATACAAACACCGTCCCACACGAATGAAAAGTCAACAGCATGCAGCATGTCCGCTCAAATAGCTATAAAAGGCGAGTCACACGAGCGTGTCAACGTCATTCTAATCTTGGCATCGAAGCATGTACTGACGAATTAAACTCAGCTCGCTATCCATTTGAGCATCGAAAACGCACAATACTTGACCATTCGGACAGTTGGCTGAAAATTATTGAACTTGTTGTATTTAACGCAATGTAAATGTTAAATTTTCTAAAGCCTAAAATTGGCTTTCAAAGTGCATGAGAGCTTTTGGTTTTTGGGTTACTGCTACTGGTTTCGTATGGTGCGGTATCGCATTGTTTAAGTACGAGGAATTACTTCTTCATAAAACTTGTTTTCCACTTCCTGATTGATTGGTAATGTGTTTTTTTCCTTTTTTATTTACATAATTGTTTCATTTTCAACAGTACCTACAAATGGCACGGTAAAATTTTTTTTAAATAAAAAAAAAACAAATCGTCTTGAGTATACCTATGCCGAAAAATTCAGTCTATGATCGAGGAATCTACACACTGCTCGAGTACATGAAGTGGGAAAGTGCAGTCAGTTCTCATGTGTGTACGCGAACTATCAATAAATTTGTTACGAAGAAAATCCGCTGAAAAGTTCTCAAATGCACTTCAGTGCCATGATGGCTGTAAAGGGGGCAATAATATATCTCTCTTCGTGAAACGAACAAAATTCCAAGGTTCAATGGAAATTTTGAAAATGAATCTGTATGAATCGCCAAGGAGACGCCTAATGCAAAATGTGTGAGTAGTACCATGATACAGGGTGTCCGCATTTGAAAATAGGTGGTCACAAAAAGTTTAGATCGTAAGAAATGTCGCAGGAGATATTGACAACATAAGTCGGTGAGGATCCTGGCTTGCACAAAAAATCTCAAATACGTATCAATATTCATCGTACCCATCACGGTGTATCATTAATATAAGAAATTAGGTGTGTGAAGTTGATGGCATCACTTAAATTTTTTTACGTAGTTCATTTAGCTAGGTTTGCCTAGGAAAAATGTGAATTTGCTTCACTTTACCCCAAAACAAATTACGGGCAACTAAAACATTATCCATTAAACTCAATTTATTGGTGTGCCTCACCTGGCGACCATATGGATGTTTCCGGAATCTGGCTTGGCCAGTGTCCATGTGAGGCCCTAAATTGCCCAAAAAAGATCGTTTGTTACTTACTGTGTGCGTAGCATGCATGTATGTTTTAAAAATCGCAATGAAAACTCTAAGAAAAATCCCAGCCAACAGAAAACACATTTGTGACCATGCACCACACGTCAGCTGAGATACCTTTGTCATTTATCACGTCTTCATACCAACAATATATGACGATCTCCACCTGTATCATCTCTACACGCCTTTGCGCCTTTTTATGGATCAAGATTACAAAATCCAAACTCATAAAGATGATATTTTACGCGAAATTAATGAATGATGTATAATTCGTGATGAATAAAAAATGCACACCACCAAAAAATCCATATGAATCCCACGTCAAAATGATTATTAAATTTTGCATAAATAAGAAGGAATGGCTTCAAAGCGGAAGAATTTCTGCAGCGGCAACATGTTGACATTTTTGCAAACAACAATTTAAAGTTACGCTTATAAAAATATTGTTGTCTGCAGAAGTGTGGTGTGACGGCCAACTTGTCGCAGCGTGTAACGCTCATGTGTTGGTACACTCACGCCAACAACATGTCATGTATTTCCCCAATCCAAGCAAATACGTTCAAAAATGAAAATAGAAAGAGACGGCTACTAATGGCATTTCCCTCATCTGGCCATAAGGCCATAAGGCTTCTGGCATAAGTTTCAGTTGTAAAGATTGAAAAATGGTACTTTCCTCAGCTGGTCATCATGTGATTCACAGATACAGCACGTCAACTCGTGATGCATGAAGTGAAGTTTATTTTGGACTATTTCGACGATTTATGACGCCAATGCTGGCTAGGATGAAGAGAGCAAAAATAAGGTAATTTTAAATCATTCTAGTTCAGGACACCCTGCAAGAATTTTACTTCGTTTTTAGTCGTGAAACTATATCCGACTGTAACCAGGATTTTCTGTGAAATATACACACAACAAATACGTATGGTTGCACTCTGTCGTACAGTGAATGGAATTGCATCGAGAAGGATTTTCATTTCCAAAGGGGATTCGCGAGCAATATTAAATAAGTACGAAACATTGTCAAGCGTGGAGTAGATATTGAACTGTGTGTGCACTGTACCATACCATTGGGAGCAATTTTCATGATTACATCTGGCGAAGGCTGTGGAGGATGTCCTTATGAAAATGCATTTCATAGAGACAGATGCCATTGCATATATGTACACTATAGCAGCATCTATGCAACTTTTAATTTGTTAAATTGACACGAGAAAATTCCATTGAATTATTTTAATTAATTGAAAATATTTATGGGGTGCAAATCATATTTACCTTCTATTTGTCGCCTAGCACAAGATTTTTGCATTCCAAACGGTATAGACAATAATGCTTATTATTCATCATCTCCACTAATTTCAATTTACGCCTAAAATTACAAAACGTGCGATGCCGACACCCTAATCAAATTTATTCGGGCACATTTTCCTCCCAATTTATTCATTTATTTAGGCTAATCCATTTGCATACTATTCGGCTGAAAGCCTTTTTCCGTTCATTTCGTTTCATCTCGTCAAAGACCAAAGTGTGCAAACGAAGCAACCTGACGAAAAAAAAAAATCACAGAAAGTATCTCTTCCGAGCGCACTGGGCGCATCGTCTCGTTGATCACTTTCATCCCTTATCTGTTGTCAAGGATAAAAAGACAAAATTAGAGTCTTGGGACAACACGATGACGATGACGACATCGTCCGCCCACAGAAAACCTAAAGCGAAAACAACTCCGACCGGCTGTGCGACGACATCAGAATTCCAAAACATTAAAAAGGTAATTTTTCAATTAGGTTTGTTTACGAAAGCTCGCGCTATTCTTTGTTTTTGCCTTCTTTTGTGGCTCTTAAGACGTTGGGCTATGTAAAAAAGGACCGAACACGAAAAAATTTAATGACAGGAAGAAAAGGGATATGATCCACAAAGGCGTTGATTTTTTTTTTGAAATTGCTTAGAAAATCCTTGTTACAATGTGAAGACTTGAAACTGTATGAAAGCTGCCAGGACCAACAAAGGAATGCTGTTTTTTTTTTTGGAGACCGGGTGCAAAAGAAAACAGTTAGAAAAAAAAAGACAGATACCAGACAGTAAGATGACTCTTTAGCATATTCATTGAAATGTATATACGGGCGGGAATCAGAAAGATTGCGTGTGAGTTGGGTGTTATTAAATTTCTAGCGAAAAGGTCGACAACTTGGTGTAACCGTGTCAAATCGTTGTCGACCCTTTCGCTGCTGTCTGCAGACAAGACACACAGAATTGATTCGACATAGGAAAAATGCTTTCTTCGCGTTTCATTTTCCATTAATATCAGGAGTTCGTTTTTTCTTAAGAGGATTTAACTAAATTCAACCCAACGGATACCTTTTAATTGCGAAATAATCGTTATTTTAAAGCACAATGATTTCAAACTTGCGTTAAAAAATTATACCACCACAATTTGTTGGGATGGGTTTATATGGCAGCCCCATAACGCCATGTCCGATTTCATTTCTTTTTTATATGTTTTGAGGGCTCACTAGAAATACATTTGGTTGAGGTTTGGTTGGAATTGGTATACAATTAAAAAAGTTTTTCAGAACCTCATTGTGGGGGTTGGGTTTGTGTGGCAGCCCAACGATCCCATGGGCCGATTCCATTTATTTTTACTTATAATGTTTTGTGGATTTAATTGAAACATTTTTGTCTAGGGTTTGGTAGAGATTGGCTCATTAATAAAAAAAGTTTTCTTTTAGAAGAAACGTTTTTTGGAGTTGGTATCTGTAACGAACCGATTTCAGGACATAAGTGCCTACTTTTGGATTTTGAGCATTTTTCATGAATATTGATGATTTTATCTATTTTAAGTTATTCTTCTTCTTTTTGGCACAATAGCCCGACGTCGGGCCTTGGAAGCTTGGATTGAATACCTCCAATTGTCGCGGTCACGCGACCTTGTCCTCCAGTTCCGAAAGACTAGCATCTGGTGGGCGTCCTCACATACAGAATGCTCCCATCGGGCTCTCGGTCGTCCACGCAATCTGGCTCCGTCCACTCGTTGCGCGTTCATCACCTTTTTGGGCATGCGATCGTCGTTCATCCTTTGTACATGTCCCGCCCATTGCAGTCGCTGCAATTTCACGATCTTCGACACCTGTAGCTCATCATACAGCTGATACAACTCAAGGTTGTACCGGATGCGCCATTCACCTCGTTCACGAACGGCCCCGAAGATTCTTCGGAGAACCTTTCGTTCGAATGTGTCCAACAGGTGTTCAGAGTTTTGGGTTAGGCTCCATGCCTCGCAGTCATAGCATAGCACAGGTCGGATTATGGTTTTATACACGTGGAGCTTCGTCTTCCTGTGCACCAGCTTCGAATTCAATTGGAGGACCGCAAAATAACACTTATTAGCTAGTTGTATCCGTCGCTTTATCTCATCTGTTTCGTTGGCGTCCTTTGACAAATTGCAACCCAGTCAAGTCAAGTTGTCTACATATTCTATATTGAGGTCCCCCACTGTGATGCTTGAATTTACTGGCGTTCTAGTTTTTGATTGCATCATGACCTTGGTTTTAGATTCGTTGATATGTAGCCCAACTTCTTTGGCGGCGTTATTGAGATTATGCAGAAGGCTTTCTGCATCACCCAATCTTCGAGACATGATGTTGATGTCGTCGGCGTAGGCTACTAGTTGAGTCGATTTAATGAGTATCGTTCCGCTGCTGTCCAGATGCATGGCTCGAATCAAATACTCCAGAGCCAGGTTGAAGAGCGTCGGCGCCAGCCCGTCGCCTTGCTTGAGTCCAGTACGAGTTTCAAATAGGTCAGTGAGTCTGTTCTGAACTCTGAGCTGCGAGACGGTATTAGTCATCGTCATCCTTACGAGTCGCACTAGCTTAGCCGGTATACCAAAATGCAGCAGAATATTGTACAGTACGCTTCGATCGATACTGTCGTATGCCTGCTTGAAGTCAACAAATATTTGGTATATGTCGATGTTGTATTCCCAGCACTTCGCTGTAATTACAACTTATCCCCTTTTTTGTAGATTGGGCAAATGATACTTTTACGCCAATCTTCCGGGATTATTTCTTCGTTCCATATTTTAACGATAAGTGTCTGCCTTAACAAGGCTCTCCCCACCATGCTTCAGCAGTTCAGCTGGAATCTCGTCAGCGCCCGGGGCTTTATTATGTTTTAGTGCTTGCATGACGAGATCAACTTCTTCTATTGTTAGGGGTTGAACGGGAGGGCCTGTTTCAGCCGTCAGCTCCAGCGCTTCTTGTGTGGGGTTGTTCGGGTGAACATTAAGGAGCGTTTATCAACGCTATCGGGGTCGCTAATTATATTGCCATCCTTATCCTTACAGAGGCTGGTCCTGGGTTGGTATCCACTTTTAATTGAATTAATTAGCTTGTACGCTTGTCTACTGTTCCTACTAGCTAGTCTTTGGTTTATCTGCATCAACTGCTCGTCAAGATGCTTACGTGTCTTACGTCTAATTAACCTATTCGAAAATCGTCGAAGCTCGTCATAATTTGTTTTTTTGGCTCTAGTTGCGCGTTCGGTCCATTGGCGATATGCTTCGTTTTTCGCATCTACCGCATTTTGACATTCCTCGTCAAACCAATCATTTCGGGCTCGCCGGGCTTTGCATCCCACAACCTCCTCTGCGACCCCTTTGATGGTGTCTTTGAGTGTATCCCAAATCCCAAGGGCGCCTTTGTTGCTGATGTTATTTAGCAAGGGCGTCAGCTTCCCCTCAAGGGCAGTCGTATAAGTGACCACCGTGGCATCATCCAACAGTTTGTCAACCGCAAAAATTTTTGCCGTGTTGAATCTCGAATGATGCACCGAAGAAATTCTGCACCTATAAGTCGCCTTCACCATATAATGGTCAGAGTCAATATTTGCTCCACGATAGGACCGAACATCCGTCATCCTCGATGCCCACCTCTTGCAGACAAGGACGTGGTCAATTTGGTTGGCGGTATGTTGATCTGGAGATCTCCAGGTCTGTATGTGAATACGACGATGCGGAAAGCACGTTGAGCTAATGAGCATGTTTCTGCTGGTCGCGAAGTCTATTAGTCGTTTGCCATTGTCGTTACATTCTTCATGGAGGCTGTAACCTCCAGTAATCCCCCTATGCCAACTTTCGTTTCCGACTTTGGCGTTGAAGTCCCCCAGCAGCAATTTAACATCGTTTGATTGCAGTGAGTCGAAGAGATTTTCTAGGCGGTGGTAGAACTCGTCTTTGGCCGCGTCTTCACTGACTTCGGTGGGGGCATGCGCGTTTATGAGCCACAGATTGAAGAACCGAGTTTTAATGCGAATCGCACACAGTCGCTCGTTTATTGGTTTGAAGTCGATAACATGCGGCTTAAAGGTTTGTGTTCGTAGAGACGACTCATGGGATCATCGCTCAGCGATCGTAGTTTTGCATCCAATTTCGAGCCGTATTTTAAAATTTTTTGAATGGTTCGTATATTTTTCGACCTGATCCAAGAGGGCCCTTAAGGCCCCTGGCCTATTCAGGGAGCGTACATTCCAGGTTCCAAAAAAGTAATGAGTTGTTCGTTTGCGAGGTCGTCGTTGTGTTGTATCCGTCCAATCCGAGGCTTTCATTCCAGGTTTCTTGACGTAGAATTTTTTCCAAGGATGGGTTGTCGGCCCATCGCTTAACCATGATAGTATTCGTAAAACGAAAGAGGTCCATCATGGAGAAGCCTCGGAGGTGCTGCTTCGGTGATTGACTATTTGTTTATTGTCACCCTATTACATTTAGTAACCTGAGACGCTGAAGTTGTTAATACAGCACTCAGGCGCAGCGGTTACTCGGATAATGCGGGAAAGTAACGCCCCGTAGAGAAACATAGGAATTGGCCGGAGCCGCTCCTATGAAGCTCCTCTTGCAAAGGTAAGGGTCCGCAGTTATGCCACAACTGAAAAGGATATAGGAATCGGCCGGAGCCTTTCAACCTTTATCCTCCCCCTTACGGGAAGGTACTGGTAGCATTTTTGTAAAATCTTTAAATCTTTAGTGTCGTGGAATATGTCGGAAACGCTGGGGAATTCCATAAGCTACAATCCGAGACTGGTTTCATAATTCTTCGAGGCCATTTTATGTATTATTTTTAGATTCCCCTGTCATATAAATTTTCCACGATGAAATGACCGGGGAATCGAAAAATAATAGATAAAATGGCCTTGAAGAATTATGAAACCGGTGTCGGATTGCAGCTTATGGAATTCCCCAGCGTTTGCGACATATTCCACGACACTAGGTATACTGTCGTATTTCATTGAGAAAATCGCAGCGGACAGAAATTTCATTTTCATTCCACCCAAGGTCTATTCAGACCTTAAAGTAGGTACTAACATCGTCAATTCACGTGAAATCCATGCAAATACTGTCAAAATTTTGATGATCGTGAAATCGAATTCGCTTGGTGGTATTCACTTCACATGAAAGTCTCCACACCGGTTTTTGACATTTCGCGAGCGAAAATAATGCAGTTGCACTTTATTTCACAATGAAAAGATGTCATCGACAATCAATCAGAACGCGAGTGAACATTTGTCTTAAATTGAGTGAATAAAAAGCAAGTCTCCACGGCACCGTTTTCACGGGAGACATATATGCAAGTTTTTCGCTAGGTGAACTCAGTACATACCTTTAAGGAGTTAAGAATTCGTTATATTCCCGGTACACCTATTTTGCTGGAAATTACGTTAGTAATCATATTTTGGTGCACTTATGCGATAGTTTAGTTTCCGGACACCCTATCTAGAACAACTAAATTTTTGAACAAATTTGTATGAAATTGGAGCGGAGCGGTTTCAAATTGGTCGTAGCGGGAGCGGAGCGAAAAAAAGTGTCGCTCCAAATCCCTGATTTCAGTACATGCTCTCTGAAGACTTTCAATTAGGTTGTCCGCAACAATTAAGGTGGTCATCGAAATATAAAAGGCTATACGAACCACTGAATGAGATAGTGGTTGAATTTTGTTTATTTCCATCGGTAGAGTAAAGAAATTAGTGAAACTGATGCCACATGAGACATGAGCGCACTTTTCTCTAGTGGTGCACCTTACATCTTAGGGTGAAGAGCAGGATTCTACTTTCCACATTATATTTTTAAAGCTGTGCTTTGTGTTTGTGATTATACAGCAACAATAGCCCACATCCTAATCCAAACCAACCCTTATGAAGGACGGGCAATTAAAGATGAATATTTCAAAAACCTTCTACCGACTTGTAAATCAAAATTCTCAAAGCTTCTTCACGAAACACTATTATACATCTTCATGCACTACTTTCGATATATAAAAGCAATATTTCCTTCAATTTCATTCGTATTCCCTTTGGGCTCGACCGACACGATTCCATTGTAGGTACAATCATCCAATGGACCAAAAACGACAAAGAGATAACGTCGCTCCTTCCACCCAATACGATTACCAAAGACGAACGTTACGTAGTTATGGCACAGCGATCCGAAAACGTACGAAAATCGATAAAATCTTAATTCAATTTTATTCTCCTTATCTATCTATATGTCTTTCGTTCGTATCGTGCGCCACCTACTTTCAAAAGTAAACTTCCACTTACCGTTTTATTGCCATTCTACCGTTCTATATACTGTTCACCTTTAATTGCTTTCAATTTAACGGACTGTTTGTTGTTAAAATGTTTTTGTTCTGACTCTTCGCTTTACAGGATGCATGGGTAGTGTATAGTATGCCTTGGGATATAATGACGGTATCGGGATGTGACCTATCGCTATATTTCTATACTGTGTGAAAAGTCAGTCGACATTGTGCGGCAAAAAGGATACTTCTTGTCGGTACTTCCGGATCGAAAGTTTATGTTTATCGAACAAACACTATTGGGAGCATAGTTAAAGTTTCATTGAGTCCTGAATAAATACTCTTACTTATACGATCGTATAAATGAGTAAAGGTATAAGGTATGGCTTCAAAAGGCCACCAGAGTCACCTGACTGGAGCACTAAGGTATTCCGAATCATGTCTCGCGCTGGGATGAGCTGCTAATGGCTGAATTCAAATTGTAAGAAAACGACCGGACGGGTAAACTTGGACGACAAGAACCATCGTATGATCATTTCACACTATCCGATCAAAACACGGACCGGCGAACAATAATCACACAGCAAGTATGTATAAATGTTGCCATGCACGCTCCAAAGTTAGTGTACAATGAAGTGACGAGTCGACAAGATTAAAATGCAAGTAAAACACGCTCTAATTGTCTTTGCAGAACGCCTGAACTATTGGTAGGTGCAATCGTCTTATCGATCATACGAAAGATCTTACGAAAGAAAAACAATCGTGTCACGATTTTTTTCTTTCGTAAGACGCGTTCTTACAATGTGAAATGGACAATGCTTGTCTGCTGGCCACTACAAAAGCTCTCTTGTCTTGCAAGTTTACCCGTCCGGTTTCGTCTTACAATCTGAAATCAGCCATTGTTTTCAACTCAGAGTCGTTGTGTCGAGATAAACTTTGGCATAATTGACAAAAAAATGGCTTGACAATTTAGTGAAGACTAATAGCTTGGAATTTGTTGAAGACGCGTCCTTCAGCTTTTATTATCTGGTGGAGTTTTAGAGAATTGAATTTAGTTATTGTCAGGCTGATTGACATTTTCTAAAGAAATTCATACTTGTTGAACGAGTTGTTGTTGCTATAGGCTGCTTCTCAAATTGTTATACAGAAATTCAAAATAATTGAATAAGAAAACCCTACGCACAAAAAAACTCAAAAACTCCCGCTGGCATACAAACCAGTCAATGTCTAAATTTCAGCTGAAATTAGCTCAATTTATTGTTACCAACAGAAAGCATCACCGGTTCACACTTGTCTGCAACCGAATAAATTTAATGTCTGAACTTTCAAGGATGGATTTAGATTGAGTTTAGCAAATCATCCAGTTTTGCGTAGAACTTTCAATAATAGAGAGTTTTAGCAAGTCGTTGGAAATAATACGACATAATTTGACATTCCATATAAAAGTTCGCTTGCTTACCGTATACGAAACAGTATATCATAATTTGTCCTAAGGAGGCATGGACATATTTCAGTGTATTTGACGTCTTTAAACAGTCAAAATTGTCGTGTCTGTTGTAAAATTATAGTTGAAAACTCTCGTAATAATTTTACTTACGATTCGTGCGGGAATTTTTCTTTAGAAATCGGGAATTACGTATACGATTTTTTATACGTCAGTGTAAAACTCTCTAATGAAATCTTTTTATTTTCCTTTTTCAAAGGAATGGATACAAATTAAAGCAGAAGGTAAGTAAACAAGGGCACGAATATGTAGGTATCTAATTTAAGTGTTTCAGTGAAATGAGAAACAGGTTGAGTTTGATTTCCGTAGGTATATGTAAATGTTTTAGTGGTGCATCGTCCATCATTTTCATTGGTTGCGGGGATAACTGATAGGGCAGATTTCTCGTACATATTATCTAGTGGTTAGTCTTATCGTTAGGGTGAATTGTCCAGTCCTTTTGAGGGGAATAATGGAGTCAGACAAGGCTGTATCTTATCACCAATGCTGTTCCTTATTACCATCAACGATGTAATCTGCGATTCTCTACGCGACCATAAAAGTAAGGGTATCAGGTGGAAGTTATTCGATTACCTTCAGCACCTGGACTACGTCGACGACATTTGCCTTCTCTCAAACACACCAGATCACCTGGTTCAAATGACGCATGCTTTGCATCGTGAAAGTCGAAGTGCTGCCTTAAAAATTAATGCCGCTAAAACTAAATACATGAGCTTGTCATCAGGAGGGCAAAACACCATTTCTATCTCCGGACAACCGATAGAAAAAGTCGAGGACATACCTTACTTACTTACCTTGGAAGCGTAGTGACTGCGGATGGTGGGGCTGATGCCGATGTCGAGTCGCGTATAAATAAAGCCCGAGCAGTTTGACTCCTCTCTGGCAAAACCACAAAATCTCAAGAAATACCAAACTCCGGATCTTCGACGTGGAAGGTGACCAGTAACATTACCACCAAACTGCAAACTTTCGTGAATCAGTGCCTACGGTGCATCCTACGAATTCGCTGGCCTGAGGTAATATCTAACGACGACCTCCTCAAAATTACTCGCCAAAATAGGATAGGCATCGACATCAAACGGCGAAAGTGGCAGTGGATAGGTCACACACTTCGAAAAGAGCCAAAAAACATTGCAAAACAGGCTCTTGATTGGAATCCTCAGGGAACGAATGCTAGCCGTCGTGTGGGACGACCCAAAAATACATGGAGACGATCTGTTGAGGCAGAGGGAAAATCTATAGGCAAATCGTGGGACCAGCTAAAGGCGATGGCTGCCAATAGGCAGAGGTAGAAAAGAGGCGTAGTCAATGCCCTATGCCTCACTAGGGTTTAAAAGGAACCAGAGAGTCTTATCGTAGGAACCAGAGAGTCTTATCGTATCGACAACACGCACACAATTTTCTGAAAGTTTTTACGTTATATTTAACTGAATTTTTGTTTGCCTTGCATAGTTATGCCATATTTTGCTTGGTTATGCCATCATCCGAAATTGAACTAATAATTTCGCAATTTCATATAGTGGCGTAACCAAGCGAAATATGGCGAAATATATAAAAAAAAAGACAAAAATAAAATTCAATGTAATGTAAAAGCTTTCAGAAAATAGTGTGCGTCTTGTCTATACGATAGGACTAGCCACTTGATACGATGTACGAGAAATCGGCCGTCAATCTACTAAAAGCAGCTTCTAAAAAGCCCTGAGGCTATATCGCCAAAACGGGTAACATCCTAACAAAGTCCATAGTGCCGACCCACGCTTAACCACGCAGTGGTAAAATGAATAAAAGAGGATGTGGTATAATTTTTGACATGACCGTAATAACCATTGAACATTATTTCTAATAAATTTATTCAATGTTGGATATAGGAGCCAGTGACGTAAAGATATCTTTTTGGATGGGGAGGGGATCTGTAGTCAGAACTTATTGCTTCCCATAGGTTCGAATAAAATTCATAAAACTAAGTGGTAATCAGTGACGTAATGCACAGTGTTCCATGTGTTCAGTGGAACATCGGCCACAAGCCACAGGGGTCACTTCTTTGATGAGAAACTGTTTTTTTAAGGACATTAAATAAATACCCGAACTCGTACGGTTACTCGTTTAACATATGAATTTGATCACGATCACCATAAACTGAATTGGTTCACAGTAAGCCTCGAACCTCCGACCCTGCGCACCGAAGGTGTGTGCACTAACCACAATATCAACCAAACTACTGTTTGACTGGAAGGCGCTGGAGGCCAGACACCACATAGGTTACTTTGGTCTAAACCAGATAACCTTCAAAAGTATATCTAAGCGGCCTCATGATGCTGAAGGTGGTTCAGATCAACGTTCAGCACAGTAAAGCTGCAACCGCAGCACTAAGCCGCTTCATCGCAGCCGAGGGTCTGGATATAGTCCTTATCCAAGAGCCTTGACTGTATAAGGGCAAAGTAGCCGGCTTATGAACCACCGGAGGTAAGATCATATACGATATAGCTTCTGGCAATGCCATAGGAACTGCATCTATATTAAGCCTAAAATTAACATACTGACACTACACAACCATATTTCCAAGGACCTATTAGCGGTGAAAATAACACAAAATGGGAGTAGTAATCGGGAGCTCATCCTCGCTGCCGCATACTTCCCATACGATTCACAGACGCCTCCACCACCTCAAGAGCCGGAAGAACTGATAATTAGCAGCGGAACACACACACTGCAGCTCATCATCGGAGCGGATGCAAACGCTCAGCATACAGAGTGGGGGAGCTCTGATACGTACAAAAGGGATGAGTATCTTTATGATTTTATATTTAAAGAAAACTTTGAAATTCTGTATTAGGGTAGATTGTAGATTGTAGAGAGGCGTGAACCCGAAGGGTTTCGCAGCACTGAAGCCAGTGGGCCTATTGTGCCGGATTTCTGTTTCTGGAGAAGGGTATGATGATCGCTTTGGATGGGTTCACTCGGAGCCCGTTTCCATTACACCATTCTTGTACTATATTTAGTGCTGGTTCGAGTAAATCTGGAAGAATTTCCTCAAACAAACCCTTAACCACTATAACCACATCGTCGGCGTATCCCTGTACTGAGAAGCCATTGAATTAGAGCTTGCACAAAAGATCGTCGGCAACCAGGCACCACAGGAGTGGCGAGAGTACACCCCCTTGTGGGCATCCTCTTGTGACCTTAGCAAAGAGAGGTTGTTCGTTTATTTGGCCGACGACTTTTCTTGAGAAGAGCATGCTACTGATCCATCCAACAGTCGTGTTGTATAAGGGTACTGAGCCCACTTTTGTAACAAAACGTCGAAGAGAGGTCATTGATATAAATTTAGCCACCTTCAACGCATCTCCTAACGTCTGCCATTGGCGTGTCTTAGCCGAACCATCGCTATCGGATCACAGATACATAAATATGGAAATTGACAAAGTCCACAAGCCATCGGAACCGGAGAAAACAGACTGGCACCTCTACAGAGAGCGCCTGTCTACCAATCTGAATGAAATTCCCAGGCTGCAGCGGATCAACTGCAAGCCGCAATAAAGACCTCCTCCGAAGAGGGTTTCAGGTTAACGAGACGACATACCAATGCGAAGTGTAAATGGTGGAACTCAAACCTGAACATCCTGCGTAGGAAGGCACGTAAGCTTTTCAACGTAGCGAAAAGAACTGGGGATTGGGACACATACCGCTACACCCTGACCCAGTATAGCAAAGAAATTAGGAACGCCAAGAGGGAATCCTGGAGGAAGTTCTGCGAAGAAATCGAAAATTTGCATGAAGGAGCGAGACTCCAGAGGATTCTAGCCACGGATCCAACAAACCCCATCGGGACACTTAAAAACTCCGATGGAAACCAAACAAAACCAATTAAGGAGACCCTGGAAGTCCTTCTAGGGTCTCACTTTCCTATATCAACCATAACAACGATACGCACAGACCAGTTGGATGACAACTCCCTTTTTCTCAGGGCTAACAAAAACGACTGGCGGCTTGCGAACCAAATAGTAACCTACAATAGGGTGGAATAGGCGATCAACTCTTTCGAACCCTACAAATCACCAGGGCCAGACGGTGTCTTCTCAGCCCTGCTTCAGCAGGGTCTTACGACCCTGGCTCCGCTTTTACTAAAACTATTTAGAGCCAGCATACATTCCAATCACTTGGAAGCAGGTAAACGTAGCATTTCTGGCAAAGCCGGGGCGTGAACAAACCCTAGCGAAATCGTATAGACCAATAATTCTAACCTCCTTCCTACTTAAGTCATTGGAAAAGCTCGTCGATAAACATATCAGTGACAGGTGCCTGTCGCTTTTCCTTTTGCACCCAAACCAACATGCTTATCCAACAGGAAAATCATGTGAATCAGTACTACCACCATTTAGTTGGGAAGATTGTGAGTGACCATATTATGAATCAAAGAAATAGGGTTCGCAGCCTTCCTAGATATAGAGGGGGCCTTCGACAACACTTCTTTTGAATCTCTTGTACACGGGGCCTCGAGTCATGGAGTTCAAAACACCCTCTGTCGGTGTATAAAATCAATGCTTCAAGGACGACAAGTAAATGCATAATTATTCGGTGAAACCATGTATACAGCTGTCCTCAAAGAATGCCCACAGGGGGGTATACTTTCACCCCTCCTGTGGAACCTTGTAGTGCACAGCCTACTGGTCCAGATAAATAACACTGCCTTCTATACCCAAGCATATGCCGATGACATCAGCATCCTGATAAGGGGAAAATTTCCAGGAGTTCTTTCTGAAATTTCCAGGAGTTCTTTCTGAACTCATGCAACAAGCTCTAACCCAAGTGAAGGATTTGTGTAGGAGGGTAGGCCTATCGGTCGTCGCAAACACAACTTGGAAGGGCTCAACGGTCCAACGCTATTCAACCAACAACTGCAGTTTACCACGGAGGTAAAATATCTGGGAGTCACCCTTGATAAAAAGCTCACGTGGAACAAGCAGCTGCGAAACACAATTGCAAAAGACAAACAGACTAAAATCAAGCAAAAAACAGCAGCAGTGAAGTTGGGATCAGTACAGAGACTGGCCTGCGCAAGCATAACCGGCGCCATGAGCAGTGCACCAACTTTAACTCTGGAGAAACTACTAGACCTGCCACCACTGGACCTCACAATCACAGAAGAGGCAAGACTCGCAGCGTACAGACTCCAATCATCGAACATGCGGACACCACAAAGGGTAGGACACTGCACGATTACAGAAATCATTGCAAACCCATTCCTAGATATGGGCAGCGACTATACCCCGGCCATGTACACTTTCGACTCCAACATCCAAACCTCAACGGTTAGGGAAGACTGGAGTAAATGGAACGACAACTATGTATCAAAACACATCGTGTGGTACACGGATGGGTCGAAGACAGACGAAGGAACAGGGCCAGGAGTTTATACTAAAACCAACAACTATAGTATCTCCATGTCAATATACAACTGTCTTCCAGGCAGAACTTATGGCCATAAACCTTGCAGCAGGGGAGAGTACTCGAAAGGGATATACCAACAAGACCATATACAGGGTGTCACGCATTAGGTGGTCAATACTCTAAGGGTTGATAGCACAACTTGTTTTAGCAAGAAAATTGGCTTGTTCTGCTATCCGCTCTAATAGGGGGAACTTTTGTGCTTCCGATATTTTCCGCTATATGTCTGCTATATGGCGGACGGTAAGATAAGTGTCGCTAGTGTCGATAACAAGAACACGAAAATTCTTCTTGCGAAGCTGATAGCGTAATGTTCCAAAAAATTACCAATACAATCGGAATTTTTTTTACCGTTACCATGTTATTGCTATTTTTGTGAAAGTTATCGAAAATCGTGACTTGTCATGCAAAATCATAATTTTCAGCCCTCGTGTGACTTAATAGATTTGATTTCAGTTTCAGAAACTACATAAAATTTCACAAAAACTGAAGTTTTTTCTGTTGCCAACATTATCGCCACTTTCAAGATACAGTTACTCAAACCTAATAGAAATTTTAAAATAGATTTTTCATCGAAAATTCAAACAGTAATTTCATAACGGTGCTTTATACGTACAACTCCGCGAAGTTGATAAAAGTTGCTTCAACATGTTGGCTTTCCAACTGTTTATCACTTTTAATATTTACATTGCAAAATTTTAGAGAAACACGCATTGAATGGTAAAATTCAAGGCTTCAGTGGAATCGCTAACAAGTTTTCCTTTACTCGAAAAAAGACAAACGAAGGCTTATAACTCGGGATAAAATCTCGCTACATTATTTTGACCAAAACTGTAAGATATTTCAAATTTTGTACATTGTTTGGCAAATGCAACCGTACTTATAACAGTTAAAATTTAATATTTGCTATTTATGGCAGATAGACGGGTGCCCCGATCGTAATGCGAGATCTATCAAAGAATATTTGGAATACGAATTCCCCTGAAAGTGGATTGGCATATTTGGGACAGTTGCGTGGCCTTCGAGAAGTCCCGACCTTCCTCCCCTAGATTTTTATTTATGGGGTAACTCAAAAAACAGTGTCTATTCTGAGCCGATTACCTCTCGGGAACAGCTGCTGCGGTGAATTGATGATGCTTGTGACAACGTAAAGGAAACCCCTCATGAAATCCTTCGGAACGTTTCATCCATGCGCCGATGGTGTCGAGTCTGCACACAAAATGGAGGAGGCCAATTCCAAAAGCATTATTCCAATTCATCAAACAGACCCATTTAATCATTAGTTAATATTTTTAGTTTATTGGTTCTTTCTCATAATCAAAACTTTATTTTCATTTTAACTTAACAAATTTTTAAAATTGCGATAGTAAAATATAAAAAATAAATCAATAAAATTTCATTTAGAATAATCCGATAAGAAAATTATTACCTTGTTTTTTTTTTTTTACATCCAATATGTGTAATTCCAAAATCCCACAATGTAAATATGAAAAGTGATATACCGTTGGAAAGCCAACATGTTGATGCAACTTTTATTAACTTTGCAGAGTTGTAAGTATAAAGCACCGTTATGAAATTACTGTTTGAATTTTCGATGAAAAATATATTTTAAAATTTCTATCAAGTTTGAGTAACTGTATCTTGAAATTGGCGATAATCTTGACAACAGAAAAAACTTCAGTTTTTGTGAAATTTTATTTAGTTTTTGAAACTGAAATCAAATCTTGGATTAAGTAATCACGAGGGATGCAAATTATGATTTTGCATTACAAGCCACGATTTTCGATAACTTTCACAAAAAGAGCAATAACAAGGTAACGGTAAAAAAATTCCGATGGTATTGGTAATTTTCTTGCTAAAACAAGTTGTGCTATCAACCCTTACAGTATTAACCACCTAATGCGGGACACCCTGTATATTCTCTCCGACAGTCAAGCTGCTATAAAAGCCATTGCAAGTCCCAAAACAACCTCAAAATGGGTTTGGGAATGCCAACAAAATCTCAAAAACCTAGCTACCCGAAACAACGTAACTCTGAAATGGGTGAAAGGACTTAAGGGGATCGAAGGAAATAAGAAAGCGAATGCCCTTGCAAGAGAGGGTTCCGAACTACCCTTAACTGGTCCTGAACCTGCAATCGGAATCAGTAAATCTACTGCCAGAACCGTTGCTAGCCGATGGACCGAGGATAAATTCCAAAATCGATGGAGACTAGCTGAAGGGCTCAGGCACAGCAAGCGTATGCTGGGATCTAACTGGCATACCAGCTGCCCCGAAGTCCTTAGTCTTAGCAAAACGAACCTCAGGGCAGTGACAGGTCATTGTACCCTACGGAAATAACTGCATACAATAGGGATCTACACACAAGACCCACTATGCCGCCTCTGCAACGAAGATGAGGAATCAGCCTCGCACGTTATTTTCGAATGCCCGGCTCTTATGAGCTGGAGACGAAATTTCTTTGGGGCTCAAGCTACCAGAATGGGTGCACCCAAAGTAAACCTGCTTAACTTTCTTCTTAGCCTTTTACGAAGGACAGAGCTAATAACCTGAAACTTTTTCGCTTAGATGGGAAATACAATTAAGGCTGCAGTATTGGGCGCAACCAGCCCAACCTATCATTGCGCCGCATCCATCCATCCACCTCACCTTGGCAAAAGGTGGAGAAAATTAAAATGGAAAAACATATTGTTTTTGGGTCAAATCACAAAAATTTGACTTTGAAGTTCTGTAAAAATCAAACCTCTTATCCGATTTTAGTGTCGTTAGTTTTATTTTTTATGTAAATTTGTTGGCTGTAATAATCATTATCCTAGTATTCTAGTAGCTAGTCTAGCTTTTGAGATATTGAAGTTTTAGTCGTACAAGAAAATTATTTTTTCAAAAATCTTCAAATGCCTGTGGCAGATAAAGGGTTAAGCTAAGGGGTATGTTCCGTACAACTTTTTTGCTGGAAATGAGATGAGGAATCACAATCCGGTGCGTATATGCGGCAGTTTCCGGGACATCCTGTATGGCAGTAAGAACAAAAAATTAGTGCTATCATCGGCCAGGGAAGGGGTGCTTGCAGTTTTATAATATTGTGGCAATAATTAGTCACTTCACTTTTGAAAACATTGCACTTACGTTGATGTAGCTCCGGAGATGCGATGTAACCTCCAGCGTTTTACCAACATCGTTCCATTCATATTCACTTCTTCTAGTTATGCATATCCAAGCACGCTCTAGAAACCCTTCTTTGAAAAATTCCTTTTCAAATCACTTGAACGTTACAAAACAGATAGCCATCAAAGTTGACCCTCGTCGTCGTACGTAACCGTCCACTTGTTTACTATCCATTGAAAAATAGCCTTGTTTTGACCGTTTCTTCTATATATTTTTTAACCATATACATATTTTGCCACACATATCGTGTTGCGTCCATTGCCTTCGTCACTCCCGGCTAAAGTGACCCCCTTTTCTGTTTTATTCACGTTTGAAAGCCAGTCAGGCGAAAGACAGCTCTAAAAGGGTGTTCCGGTCGATGCTATTTAACAGGAAGTTATTCCATGGCACATTCACGTGCACTATAAATTTCTCAACGCGATGCCAGTTAGCAATCTTTTCGCTTTTCTTCTTCGTTGCTGTTATCGTTGTCGTGGCCGTTGTCGTCATCACATAAATTGCTCAACAGTTCGGCAAGAACCCGTCTCGTCATTCTTCACTACTCTGTGTCCTGTGTATGGTATATCGAAATTAGCCTTTTCACGCGCTCCAAGCTGGCTGTATAGGAGGATTCATTCTCCACACCCGAAAAGGGGTGGTGATGGTGAGTGCTACGTTGGATTGGGGACACAGCAATTTGTTTTTAAACGGATGAATTGACGCTTTCGTCTATATACATGTTCATGGAGGAGTGGATTTAAATGTAGCGAGAAAAAAGGACAAAGTCATGACCCTAAAGGGTAAATATTGGGTGGTGGACGATTTAAAAACAGACGAGATATCAAATAAGGTTGATTGTTAATCGTACACTATACGATGAAATGATAGCAATATTTTTTTTTTGCCACGCATATCGAGGTATCTTCTTACCAAGGCGCTATCGTAATCCTTCGGAAAGAAACTACAAACTCTGATGAATCGAACATCGTTTTACGAAAAAAAAAGAAGAATCGAAGTATGTTTTGCCTACTTTTCAATTTTGACTATATGAAAACTGCATATTTAACACATTTCACAAACTAATGCAACGAGGTCCTTTTCGGCTATTTATATCCTTGTGCATCCGACATTGACTATATAAACTCAAGCCCTATTTCTATGAAAAGTGTTATTTCAACATCAATCACATGCCATGACCATCAGTGTCATGGTAAATCTCACTCGATTGGCCATTGGATACAATACGCATATCCTGCAACCACCCTAAAATGGATTGAGGTGGAAATCCATCATGTAGAACCACCTGTGACATGGAAAGTGGAAACAAGGCTATTTGTTCGGCTCGTGGCATGACATTTTCCATCAGACCGTCTAAATAGGGCGACACGACCATAGCCTAATGCAACATTGAAAAGCGCGGCACTCTATGTAAGGTGTTAAACGTTAAAGGAACTATTGACGCTGCACAAAACAGTAACGAAAGCGGATGATGTGGTGTCCACGGTTCGTTGATTCTGATGTCCTTGTTGCTGCTCAGAATTGCATCACCACGACATGAGTGTCTTGTTGCTATGGACATGGCTAAACCTAACGAGCAGATTGACTTTGAGGTAAATTCCACTGATTGTGTGTACTATACGTACATATGTGTGGTCTGCCCATGCTTTTCTTCTTGATTATATAACCGCTATGCAGGCAAGCGAACATCACAAAGCGGATGCCATACGGAAGTAAACGTGCGCTTTTAATTATATATGACAGAGAACAATTTTCAGGATAATGAGATTATATGGAATTTTCGATTTTAGATTCACTTTGATTGTATAAGCGAATTTGTGCAAAGGATGCGAGAGATGTAATGTGATTCTGTTGGATTCATTACAGGACGAAAGATTAGCATGGATTTGAAAAATTTGTACTTATAGGATATTACTAGAATAACCCTTTCCCCCAATTGTTTAGAGTGTGTAATGTAGTTTTACTTTATTTCTTATTCGATCTAATTTTCCAACAGAATCAGCCATCTTCTCCATCAGCAAGCAAAAAAACATGAAACCCTAATAATGATACCTCACAAATTGCCTATTAAATTAAATTTAACATCGTAAACTGAGACTCCACCACTTTTTTTTTGTACATCAATATTTTCGAAAACGAGCCGAAAGCAATCGATATAACCTCAAAACTCTTGATAATAATACCTCATCTTGGAAAATGTTACAGTGTAGGTAATATGAAACTCAACAGCTTGTGTGACCTCGTAAAATGCAAAAAGGAGCTATGAGACAAGAAAAAATTACCATCAAAATGTTATAAGTACAACGAGTATAACCGAGGACGACACAGACAGTATGTGGTGAAGACCGCACGCACTCTTCAAAAACCAAAATTCAGGCAATGGGAGAATTCACATTGTAAGACAAAACCGGACGGGTAAACTTGCAAGACAAGAACCATCGTTCTTACAATCTGAATTGCACAATGCTTGTCTGCTGGCCACTTCAAAAGCTCTCGCCGTCCGTTTATTAGCACAAACAAACACCCGGCGAGAGCTTTTGTAGTGGCCAGCAGACAAGCATTGTGCAATTCAGATTGTAAGAACGATGGTTCTTGTCTTGCAAGTTTACCCGTCCGGTTTTGTCTTACAATTTGAATTCAGCCATTAGGTACCATCAGAAGAGGCAAAAGCATTTTCGTATATGGTGGCCATGGTCACATATCTTTGATATTATGCTCCGTGTTGTTCAGGTGATACCATACGGTGTGTCGTACAAGGCACAAGTGGTTTTTCATATCTTCTTATTTTCGCATTCAATGATCTGCAAAATTACGTCGTCGTCGTCGCGCTATGCTGACAACTGAATGGCTCACTTTCACACATCGCCTGGTTGAAAATTACACGCATGAACAGGACCTCGGCAAATGGAAGCACATCAATATCAACCGAAATATCCATAATATGTTCTGCAAAAACACACTTTGAAACACAGGTAAAGGCATCTTGATGTTCAATTTTTCCTTAAAGTTTCTTGGAAATTATTTGGAAAAATGCCAGACGAAGTGGTGAATGTTGAGAGATTTTTATGTTATGTGGGTGTTAATGTCTTTTTAAAGCTTACTCAAATGATTTTTTCTTGATATGCCCAAGATACGAGTGGAATATACAACAACAATTTGGATAGGTGTCCCTGCAAGTTTGTTTTTGGTTTCAAAATCCACAAATACGAGTACATACCACCAGCAAATACGACGACGATATTATAACACAACGAGACCGAGGCTAATTTCGGGCGCGGCCGAATTTGGATACCCTTCACTTTCCTTTGGCTAAAAGTTTTTTTCGGGTGAACCTATGAGTTGTATTTAATCCTCCCCGTCCATTTTTTTCCTTCCGTTTTCACATAAGATCCGTGGCGCCGATAAAACAAAATTCGAGTCAGGGTAAAACTACTCCAATAGTCAAAATAGCTATCTCTCCGAGCACTGCCATCTAGATAGACAGGCGCAATGCAGAAATTTTGGTTGAATTTTGAATTTTGAATTTTGATTTGAATTTTGATTTGAATTTTGAATTTTGAATTTTGAATTTTGAGTTTTGATTTTTGAATTTTGAGTTTTGAATTATAAATTACATTATTTTTATACCCTTCGCTCATAGAGTGAAAGGGTATATTAACTTTGTCATGAAGTTTGTAACGCATTGAAGGAAGTATCTCCGACCATATAAAAAGTATACATATATGATCATCATGACGAGATGAATCGATTGGGCGATGTCCCTCTGTCTGTCTGTCTGTCCGGACAGACGGACAGTCCGTCTGTATCAGCGCGTTTTTCTCGGCCACTATAAAAGGTACGTAGCTGAAATTTTGCACACGTGCTTCTTATTGATGCAGGCTGTTTGTGTGTTTGATTCACCCAAATTGGATACTGGGTCATGAGGCTGCCATACAAACCTAGCTCCCCAATTTGAGTTTTTCTAAGAAAAACGTTTTTATTTGTGTACCAATTTCATCCAAATTTCACACAAATGTGTTTCTATAGATAACACAAAATATATGCAAGAATGGATCAAATCGGACCATGGGGTCATGGGGCTGCCATACAAATCCAACCTCCCAAATTAGGTTCTTCTAAGAAAAACTTTTTTATGTGTGCACCAATTTCCACAAAATTACACACAAACGTGTTTCTCTTGATGACACAAAACATATCTAAGAACTGATCAAATCTGACCATGGGGTCATGGGGTGACCATACAAACCCAGCCCCCATTTTGGTTCTTCTAAGAAACATTTGTTGCACCAATTTCACAAAACCTTGAATTAATGTGCCTTTACCAAAGCAACAAAAAAGTTAAAAACGAATGGAATCGTACTGGGGGGTCATGCTCCCGCAACCCCAATAAAATTTCAGAGTAAATATTTTTATTTGCCCATACTTACTTCAACCAAGCCCAAACTTTTGTCAAGACGGAAGAAAAAGAATGAGGAGGGGGATTAAATACAAGTCGCCCGAAAAAACTTTTAGCCCAAGCGAAGGGTATCCAAATTTCGGCCGCGCCCGAAATCAGCATCGGCCCCGGGGGTTGGCGAGCGAAGCGAGCAGGGGGCGAAGCCCCCTAGTTTCTCTTTGAAATGCTGAAATGACTAAACTAAATGGCAAAATAATTAAATTAAATTTTTTTTTGCAAAATCGGACCACCCAATATTTAACCCTTACAAGTATATCAAATAATCAAGAAAATTCAACTCATGCCAATAAAAAAAAGCTTGAAAATATGATCATATTTCAGTTCACGATGAGATGTGCATTTCGTCCAGAAGTCTGGGTGGTCGTGAAGCCTAATTGATATTAAAACGTGCCATTCAGTTTCTTCGGAACATTCCATAAATATCTTTAAAAAAACGCTGATACTTTTATCAAACGATTGCGACCTCACACGGTCACACGTTGCGTATCACATTATCCCAATGTCACCGATAAGGATTCGCCTCTAGAGTTACACTTGAAATGAAAGTCGATAAGCATTCAGCTCATTAAGGTCTTGTATCGTTTTTATTTTATCTTTATAGATCAGAACATTCACTAACAGATTTAGAGAAGACCCAAAACGCAACAGTCACATCGTCGTTGATAGTAAAAAGGCTCGACCCTCGACCGTCTGTCGCGTGTTATCCTCAGATGGCACAAAACCTAATTAGCGAAGGCAAACAAAGGTTGTTTAAGTTTTTATTTTTTTTCTATCTCAGTTTCGCCTGTCTTTCTCCATAACACTGCGCCTTTCGGGGACACATCATCTTCTATTTTTCAAAAAGGAGCAGATGCTTCCACAGTTCGTCGTCGTCGTTGTCTACCGTCTGCTGTTTGTTGTATGCCCTCTATAATCGAATTTCCAATGTTTATTGTTATAAGCGATGAAATCAGAGAGAACTCGCTTCACGAAATGTTCAGGTCGTGAATGTTTTATGTTGTTTTCCGGGCCGGAAACCATATTTTCGGGAGTGTTATTGTTAATGTTCATTCTTGTCCCGAGGACAAAAAAGAAGATACAATTTCGTAAATTCTCTGATTTCCAAGTTTTATGGCTCCAGTTAAGTTCGGTATGGTATACTTTAAAATTCCGTCTGAATTAACTCTTGGTATTGATGTAACGACTCGACATGTTAATAAATTTTTAGGGAGGAATTTATATAGCAAACACGCAGCTGTCACCTTTGCTCAGTCAATTTTGTGGCCTTTTTCGTCTATAAATTTATAACTTCTCGGTGAAAAGTTTCAGTCGCTTATATCCTATCCGAAAATTCAATCTCCCGCAAATATGACTAGAATCAATAAGAAAATCCTTTCAGCGAATCACTAAAAAGACACAATGATCCCATTCATTAGAGGGAACGTGATTGTACAAAGGGATAAATCATTGAAATCCTTCAGTCCATCGGTCCATAGGAAAGGATAAGCAGGTGTTCATGACAGGTAGACATCGTTGTAGATATATCGGCTATAGCAGTCAAGCATGCAACAATCTCGTTCTCGGTCGTACCAAAAAAGGATTCCAATCACTCACCATAGAAATCTCTTGCGTTTGGCTCGGGTCACTTCGATATCGTTTCAACGACTATACAACAAACGCACGAAATAGAGGATATTTCGAACGAACCATTGTTTGAATCCGAACCCAAAAACCAAAAGGTGCACGACGTCAAAATATATGAAGTGGAGCGAGCAACAATAGGCAAAACACAATCATCCCTGATCCTGTGTCTGGACGTTTCGTATATATGTGTCCCGGGTTTATTGTTACACCATAACGCTGAGTACTGTGTTATTGCCCAAGTTTCTTTGTTCTTCGACGACGACGCCGACGACAGGTTCAAGGTGCACGAAATTGAAATGAATAGGAGCACAAAGCACGACCCGACCGGCATTTATGCGTGTACGATTGGAAAGTACTATGGCCAGTGGGTGACCTAATCAACAGTTGAGGCAAATTGATTTTTCGGAACCTTTCAGTTCAGCAAATCGATAAAGTGAGCAACTGATTTATTTTGTCGGAATGATGATAATGTGAAGTGAATGGAAACGGACTTCAAATTGTGTAATTTATTTTAAGATTGTGAGATTAAGATGGTTTAACTTTAGCGAGATGGTGGCAATTTCAGGTTTTCAGACGATATATTGTTAACTCATTACTGATCCTTTTAAGGATTGACTAATTGTAAATTATTTGAGGCTTATCATTTACTGCCGCCTGCATCTAGAAGTTATAGCCGTTCAAACATGCCAAAAAGGTTCCAAATTTGACACTTCTATTTGATCCGATAAGCGAGATAATCGAACTTTAAGGTTTGTGTTCGTAGAGAAATCATCTCCAGTTCTTTTCGTTAACATATTTCACAACGGCAGACAGAGGAAAATAATCGGAGGTTATTCCTGATCCGCAAAATGGCAGTTAGGGGATCAGAATGGCAAACATGTTTGCGGAACATACGCAACTGTTCCGTTTTGGAAACCCACCCAATGATGGCGAAACAAGATGGAAAGATTTACATACGTTCTCTCATAAGTGAGATAATCGCACATGTATGTTTTCAAACTCGAATTTCAAATACATCCGGGGAGTGGCAAATTTAGAATGGACACAATTAGTCATTGATTTTTTCAGACTTTCAGAAAATAACACGAAAGCGAGAATTGATACGATGACAGCATTATTTTTTCATAGTTTTAATGGAACAATTTTGACCGACAGCCACATAGACAGGAGCACATTAAACACATGGAAAAATTGATGGTTTGTTAAATATGCCATCAGTCTGAAATAGTAGTCAATTAATAGTATCGTCACCTGATACTATAACTGGGTGGGGTTTTCCTCGATGCCATTTGGAATACAGAATTGAATCCCTCAATTACCACCCCGTCAAAAAAAAAACCAAAAAAAGGCTTTACGAAAGGGGGTGTGTAAACGGCTATAGCTCACTTTCCAATTTGCAGTATAGTTAGCAGTATAGTTTTATAATAGTCAAAGAAAAATAATTTGATCTGCAAAAATAGTATAGGGACATACTATGTATCTCTTAACTTTGGCAGGATTATTCACGACAATGTCTAAGCCGGAGGGAGTGAATTATGCTGCCCCGTCAAAGGCTCCATAGCGAGTGACGACGAGAAATGTCTTTCGTGCCGCGATCAAAGTTTCAGCAAAATGTAGGTCTGGATGTCCTCTTCATCGACTTTTTCAAACCCCATTTTCGCCAAATCTCAAGGAAAGTGAAAAAAGTGGCACTATCAGCCCAAACGGAGGGTTTTGGGGGTGATTTACTGCCCAATCTTTGAACGGCTGTATCTCCTAAACGGTGATAGCTAGGGCCCTCAAAGTTTCAGCAAAATGTAGTTCTGGATGTCCTCTTCATCGACTTTTTCAAACCCCATTTTCGCCAAATCTCAGGGAAATTGAAAAAAGTGGCATTATCAGCCCAAACGGAGCGTTTTGGGGGTGATTTACTGCCAAATCTTTAAACGGCTGTATCTCCTAAACGGTGATAGCTAGGGCCCTCAAAGTTTCAGCAAAATGTTGGTCTGGATGTCCTCTTCATCGACTTTTTCAAACCCCATTTTCGCCAAAATTCATAGAAATTGAGAAAAGTGGCATTTTCAGCCCAAAAGGACCGTTCTGGGGGTGATTTACTGCCCAATCTTTAAACGGCTGTTTCTCCTAAACGGTGATAGCTAGGGCCCTCAAAGTTTCAGCAAAATGTAGGTCTGGATGTCCTCTTCATCGACTTTTTCAAACCCCATTTTCGCTAAAACTCATAGAAATTCAGAAAAGTGGCATTTTCAGCCCAAAAGGACCGTTTTGGGGGTGATTTACTGCCAAATCTTTAAACGGCTGTATCTCCTAAACGGTGATAGCTAGGGCCCTCAAAGTTTCAGCAAAATGTTGTTCTGGATGTCCTCTTCATCGACTTTTTCAAACCCCATTTTCGCCAAATCTCAAGGAAATTGAAAAAAGTGGCATTATCAGCCCAAACGGAGCGTTTTGGGGGTGATTTACTGCCAAATCTTTAAACGGCTGTATCTCCTAAACGGTGATAGCTAGGGCCCTCAAAGTTTCAGCAAAATGTAGGTTTGGATGTCCTCTTCATCGACTTTTTCAAACCCCATTTTCGCCAAAATTCATAGAAAATGCAGAAAAGTGGCATTTTCAGCTCAAAAGGAGCGTTTTGGGGGTTACTGCCCAATCTTTAAACGGATGTATCTCCTAAACGGTGATAGCTAGGGCCCTCAAAGTTTCAGCAAAATGCAGGTCTGGATGTCCTCTTCATCGAATTTTTCAAACCCCATTTTCGCCAAATCTCATAGAATTGAGAAAAGTGGCATTATCAGCCCAAAAGGAGCGTTTTGGGGGTGATCTAGTGCCCAATTTTTAAACGGCTGTATCTCCTAAACGGTGATAGCTAGGGCCCTCAAAGTTTCAGCAAAATGTAGGTTTGGATGTCCTCTTCATCGACTTTTTCAAACCCCATTTTCGCCAAAATTCATAGAAATGCAGAAAAGTGGCATTTTCAGCTCAAAAGGAGCGTTTTGGGGGTGATTTACTGCCCAATCTTTAAACGGCTGTATCTCCTAAACGGTGATAGCTAGGGCCCTCAAAGTTTCAGCAACATGTAGGTCTGGATGTCCTCTTCATCGACTTTTTCAAACCCCATTTTCGCCAAAATTCATAGAACTGCAGAAAAGTGGCATTTTCAGCTCAAAAGGAGCGTTTTCGGGGTGATTTACTGCCCAATCTTTAAACGGCTGTATCTCCTAAACGGTGCTAGCTAGGGCCCTCAAAGTTTCAGCAAAATGTAGGTCTGGATGTCCTCTTCATCGGCTTTTTCAAACCCCATTTTCGCCAAAATTCATAGAAATGCAGAAAAGTGGCATTTTCAGCTCAAAAGGAGCGTTTTGGGGGTGATTTACTGCGGCAATATCAGCCCAAACGGAGCGTTTTGGGGGTGATTTACTGCCCAATTTTTAAACGGCTGTATCTCCTAAACGGTGATAGCTAGGGCCCTCAAAGTTTCAGCAAAATGTAGGTCTGGATGTCCTCTTCGTCGACTTTTTCAAACCCCATTTTCGCCAAAACTCATAGAAATGGAGAAAAGTGGCATTTTCAGCCCAAAAGGAGCGTTCTGGGGGTGATTTACTGCCCAATCTTTAATCGGCTGTATCTCCTAAACGGTGATAGCTAGGGCCCTCAAAGTTTCAGCAAAATGTAGGTCTGGATGTCCTCTTCATCGACTTTTTCAAACCCCATTTTCGCTAAAACTCATAGAAATTGAGAAAAGTGGCATTCTCAGCCCAAAAGGAGCGTTTTGGGGGTGATTTACTGCCCAATCTTTAAACGGCTGTATCTCCTAAACAGTGATAGCTAGGGCCCTCAAAGTTTCAGCAAAATGTAGTTCTGGATGTCCTCTTCATCGACTTTTTCAAACCCCATTTTCGCCAAATCTCAAGGAAATTGAAAAAAGTGGCATTATCAGCCCAAACGGAGCGTTTTGGGGCAGAAAAGTGGCATTTTCAGCCCAAAATTAGCGTTCTGGGGGTGATTTACTGCCCAATCTTTAAACGGCTGTATCTCCTAAACGGTGATAGCTAGGGCCCTCAAAGTTTCAGCAAAATGTAGGTCTGGATGTCCTCTTCATCGACTTTTTCAAACCCCATTTTCGCCAAATCTCAAGGAAATTGAAAAAAGTGGCATTATCAGCCCAAACGGAGCGTTTTGGGAGTGATTTACTGCCAAATCTTTAAACGGCTGTATCTCCTAAACGGTGATAGCTAGGGCCCTCAAAGTTTCAGCAAAATGTTGGTCTGGATGTCCTCTTCATCGACTTTTTCAAACCCGATATTCGCCAAAATTCATAGAAATGCAGAAAAGTGGCATTATCGGCCCAAAAGGACCGTTTTGGGGGTGATTTACTGCCCAATCTTTGAACGGCTGTATCTCCTAAACGGTGATAGCTAGGGCCCTCAAAGTTTCAGCAAAATGTAGGTCTGGATGTCCTCTTCATCGACTTTTTCAAACCCCATTTTCGCTAAAACTCATAGAAATTCAGAAAAGTGGCATTTTCAGCCTAAAAGGACCGTTTTGGGGGTGATTTACTGCCCAATCTTTGAACGGCTGTATCTCCTAAACGGTGATAGCTAGGGCCCTCAAAGTTTCAGCAAAATGTAGTTCTGGATGTCCTCTTCATCGACTTTTTCAAACCCCATTTTCGCCAAAATTCATAGAAATTGAGAAAAGTGGCATTTTCAGCCCAAAAGGACCGTTCTGGGGGTGATTTACTGCCCAATCTTTGAACGGCTGTATCTCCTAAACGGTGATAGCTAGGGCCCTCAAAGTTTCAGCAAAATGTAGTTCTGGATGTCCTCTTCATCGACTTTTTCAAACCCCATTTTCGCCAAATCTCAAGGAAATTGAAAAAAGTGGCATTATCAGCCCAAACGGAGCGTTTTGGGAGTGATTTACTGCCAAATCTTTAAACGGCTGTATCTCCTAAACGGTGATAGCTAGGGCCCTCAAAGTTTCAGCAAAATGTTGGTCTGGATGTCCTCTTCATCGACTTTTTCAAACCCGATATTCGCCAAAATTCATAGAAATGCAGAAAAGTGGCATTATCGGCCCAAAAGGACCGTTTTGGGGGTGATTTACTGCCCAATCTTTGAACGGCTGTATCTCCTAAACGGTGATAGCTAGGGCCCTCAAAGTTTCAGCAAAATGTAGTTCTGGATGTCCTCTTCATCGACTTTTTCAAACCCCATTTTCGCCAAATCTCAAGGAAATTGAAAAAAGTGGCATTATCAGCCCAAACGGAGCGTTTTGGGAGTGATTTACTGCCAAATCTTTAAACGGCTGTATCTCCTAAACGGTGATAGCTAGGGCCCTCAAAGTTTCAGCAAAATGTTGGTCTGGATGTCCTCTTCATCGACTTTTTCAAACCCGATATTCGCCAAAATTCATAGAAATGCAGAAAAGTGGCATTATCGGCCCAAAAGGACCGTTTTGGGGGTGATTTACTGCCCAATCTTTGAACGGCTGTATCTCCTAAACGGTGATAGCTAGGGCCCTCAAAGTTTCAGCAAAATGTTGGTCTGGATGTCCTCTTCATCGACTTTTTCAAACCCCATTTTCGCCAAAATTCATAGAAATTGAGAAAAGTGGCATTTTCAGCCCAAAAGGACCGTTCTGGGGGTGATTTACTGCCCAATCTTTAAACGGCTGTATCTCCTAAACGGTGATAGCTAGGGCCCTCAAAGTTTCTGCAAAATGTAGGTCTGGATGTCCTCTTCATCGACTTTTTCAAACCCCATTTTCGCTAAAACTCATAGAAATTCAGAAAAGTGGCATTTTCAGCCCAAAAGGACCGTTTTGGGGGTGATTTACTGCCCAATCTTTGAACGGCTGTATCTCCTAAACGGTGATAGCTAGGGCCCTCAAAGTTTCAGCAAAATGTAGTTCTGGATATTTTTAAGTACGTAAATATAAAAACACCGGATTTTTGGATTTGCAGGAAAATTAATTTTTATTAATATTAATTCGTATGCATTTCGGGTAGTTTTCCACCCATCCTCAGCAACACGATTGAAACATTTTTCTAAAGTAGTATGTGAAAAAGAGAGTAGCGGTATTTTAAAAAATTATTAAATTTTATACACATATGGCTTACACGGACACGAGTACATTGTATAAATAACAAAATTGTAAAAGGGACATTAAACGAAAAATTAATTTTAAATATTGCACAAATTTTAAAGCGAAGTTTTTTGGAAGAGTCAAGAAAAGGTAAAAAAGAATAAAATTAAGTTAACATATTAAAAACGCGAATACAAAAGGATAAATTAGATTTATAATAATATATCAATTCAAAAATAAAAATTAACAATTAATAACTTTACTGTTTAAATATTTCGATTATGTACTATAACAAATAAATGGGAATAATAAAGAGCGTTTGTAAACTGGTTATCATTTATAATCTAAGGGAGACTTGTTCATATTTTTATAAGAGATTGAAAAGTTCGGATTCAATGTTGCCTTTGTCGAGATTTAATGCGTGGGCGTTCGTGTGTATGGAAATACTCTCGTACGCATCAAGCTTCCGATCGTCGTTTATCCATTTAACCAAACGTACTTCGCTGGTTGACACGGGTAGATGCTGTTGTTCAATGATATGGGAAGCGAACGCTGATTTCCTGGGTTCGTTATTGAATACATATTGCTTATGTTCTTCGAATCGTTTTTTGATGGATCGCTTGGTTTGTCCGTAGTATTTTTGTTGGCAGCTGCCGCACGATATTTCGTATATTCCTGGTTTGTCAAGCGGGTCGGTTTTGTCTTTTAAACTGCCAATGAAGTTTCTTAACTTTTGAGGATTGGAATGAACTATTTGCATGTTATGTCGATGAAAGCAAGTTTTTAGTCCATTTGTTATTTCTGGAGCAAAGGTTATTGCTACCCTTTTTTCATTGAATGACTTTTCCATGTTCTTGTTTTGTATGAAAAGGGTTGATAGACGTTGTTTCATTTGCTTTCTTGCATGGGTCTTGATAATTCTTTCGATTAATTTTTTACCATAGCCATTTATTTTTGCAACTTCCATAATGTAATTGTGTTCGGTTATATAATTTTTTAATGTAAGGGGAAGACTTGCTAAGCGATGGGCTAAGGAGTGAAAAACAGCTAACTTGTGTTGTATTGGAGCATAGGAATCACTAGTGATGTAACGTGAAGTTGCCGTCGTTTTGTGATGTACAGCTATTTCTATTTTGTCATCTTTTCGATGTAACTCCAAGTCTAGGAAAGCTAGTTTTTTATCTTTTTCTATTTCGCAAGTTAAATTTATATTTGCGTATTGATTATTTAGGATATTAAGAATCTCGTTAAGTTCATCCTTTCTTACAATGGCAAAAATGTCGTCTACATATCTATACCAGATACGTGGTAATAAATTCTTTTGTTTTAGGTCGGTTTCAAATTTGGCCATAAATACTTCTGCTATCAGAGGTGACAAGGGATTTCCCATGCTTGTACCTTCCTCAATTTTATAAAACTTATTTCTAAAAGTGAAATAGTTTGTGTCCATACACATTTTTGCAGCTTTTATGTATATT